>JAAGAY010148411.1:1168-11763 GCA_011801015.1 Ardeotis arabs
AGTTTAGAGAGAAGGATGTCGTGCGGGACAGTGTCAAAAGCTTTGCACAAGTCCAGGTAGATGACATCCGTTGCTCGTCCCTTGTCCACCGATGCTGTCACCCCATCATAAAAGGCCACCAAGTTGGTCAGGCACGATCTGACCTTGGTGAAGCCGTGTTGGCTGTCACCAACCACCTCCTTGCTCTCCATGTGCCTTAGCATGGTTTCCAGGAAAATCTGCTCCATCACCTTGCCAGGCACAGAGGTGAGGCTGACCTGCCTGGAGTTGCCCGGGTCCTCCTTATTCCCTTTTTTAACAATGAGGGTTATGTTCCCTCTCTTCCAGTCATCGGGGACCTCACCTGACCTCCACGATTTCTCAAATACGATGGCCAGTGGCTTGGCAACTTCATCCGCCAGTTCCCTCAGGACCCGTGGATGGATCTCATCAGGCCCCATGGACTTGTGCACCTTCAGGTTCCTCAGATGATCCCGAGCCTGCTCTTTGAGTACAGTGGGCGGTTCTTCATCCTCGCAGTCCCTGCCTGTGCCTTCCACGGCTTGGGTGGTGAGACAAGAGCCCTTATCTGTGAAGACTGAGGCAAAAAAGTCATTGAGTACCTCAACCTTCTCCATGTCCTGGGTAACCAGGACACCAGTCTCCTTCTGGAGGGGGCCTACATTTTCCTTGGACTTTCTTCTGTCCCCTACATACCTATAGAAGCTTTTCTTGTTGCTTCTTATATCCCTGGCCAGGTTCAATTCCGTCAGGGCTTTAGCTTTCCTCACCTGATCCCTGGCCACCCACGCAGCCCCTTTGTAGTCCTCCCAGGCTACCTGCCTAACTGTGCAGAAGTCTTCTCATTCAGCTTTGTGGTTTATCCCTAGCTACCTAGCCTGTGGCCTCCATCGCAGCCATAGATGTTCTGCAGTTTGAACTATAGGGACTTAGCACACCTTTTGGAGACTGCTTAGTGTTTTTGTGTGACCTATACGCACACTGCGAGTCTTACCTGCCAGCTGTCAATAGTGATTTGTAAGCAAAATACAGACCAGAGGGGTCAGAGTCCTAAAACCAGGAATGTTGTGGCCTGATGTGAGTCCTTGCACAGGGAGGGAAAGTCTATGCAAGGGAAACTCAGTGCCTACCTCAAGCTGCACTGCAGTTGGGTTTAGATGTGCATGATGGAGAGGATGCGGTATGTTACAATGATAGGCTTTCTTTTTCTGGCTCCAGCGGGGAGCAGGCTGAACACTCTGATAAGGATGCTGAGCTGACTTTTAGCCCTCTCAGGCAATGGATTCTGACTGTTACCCTTACTCAGACCCTTTGGACAAGTTCACCCTTTTAGAACAGGAGATTATGTTTAAGCTACTGGAAGTAAGGACTTTGCCTGCTGTCACTATGTTTTGCCCACAATGAATAGCAGTCCTGCACAGAGCATTTTTGTCTTGCCTTCTCTGAAACAAGATTACATTTATTTTACCCTAGAGTGAAGAATGTGGCCCTTTTAAATACCTAATGGTAACACAGACTGTTTTCTTTACCAGTACTTTCAGCATCTTTAGCATTGTGTGCCATTTTCCAGATGCCATGCACATGGATTTATTAATGTACCAAAGATGATAAATTTACTTGGGGAACTATTTTCAGCCTAGATCACAGTGCTGCTTTTATTTGCGGCTGGGCCTCTGTATTTCTCTGCCAACATTCCTGCATATTTCTGGTTCTTATTTATTTATTTTTCTGATGCTAGTTTCCTCTCATTAATCACTCGAAACCTATACAAAACTGATTTTCTCATATTACAAGAAATCTCTTACAGGCCATGGACCTTATGTGACTTCCTGAATATATTTTAATACCTTAATTAGGCTACATATTAAATAGCAAAATACTTGATTAGATCACTTACTATTTCTGTCTATGGCAAAGTAGTATCTGCAAGGTTAGTCCTAGAGACTGATTCTGGCTAACCATGTAGCTCATAAATCATGAGTGGCCTCGATGTAAGCAGCTTTGTAATACCTCAGTCTCTCAGCCCTGATAGGACTCTTCCCTAGAGGACAATTCAATACCTGGTTATTAAGTATGAAAAAACAGAAGTATGTAAGGTAGATAGGTTGTCTCCTTCTTACTGAGCTTAAAATGAGCTGACTAGCTCGGATTTTTCAGAACCTGGTCTAGGACTAAAACAAGAATGGGCCTTTTCAGCATTACGTGTCTGATATACATAAAGCAATCCCTGCAGCAGAAATGTGTCAGTTATAATTAAGCATCATCTATAGGTGTGGGAGAGAAGAGGACTGAAATGGGTGATTTAAGAGCAAGTTCCTCCCACGCTGCATCACCTAGTGAGAATGGGGGTGAGCCTTGCTGCACTGCAGTATTTTTTGCATCTCTTCTGTTTCTGAAGACCCAAAAAGTGGTCAGGAAACAAGTGAGCACCTAAAAGGAGGGGGATTACAGGGAAAGAATCTAAGGCGTACTTATCCCACTCAGTAAATCTGTGTCAGTCTGTAAGGTTTGGGACAATTATGTGTTGGGAGGATGATCACTGGAATTTCAGGAACCAGTCCTTGTTGAAGAAGAAAGTGATCCCAAATTGCATTTTTTGGTTATTACTCATTCATCCTTGTTTGAGGTTCATGCAAGCAATTTTGGGGAGTAAAACTACATTGCTTTAAAAATGCATCTTCTTTAAATGGAAGAGAAGGTATTTTGGAAGGGGGAAAGAGGAATTTTGAGGGAGGGATCAATCTCATTCCCCAAACAAAGCCTTCAGCACTGCTTTGAGTTGTACCTGCTGAGCTCTGAGCACAGCTATTGAGTAAGTTCACTACGGCTTTCAGAAGCAGAGAATAAACACTTCCAGCAAATTTACTCAGGAGGAGCCTGTCTGCCAAGTGGAGCCACCTCCCTCCTTGGTTGTGTTTATGAAAACATTGTTTAAATGGGCAAAACAAGAGAAGAGCAAACAGATTCCTCGACCCACCCAGCACTTCTCTCTGCAGCACAGCCACTCCTGCTGTGTGTGATCCATCACATGATGTGGAGATGCATCTGGGAACTGTTATTTTAAAATATTGGCAGCACATCATCGGGTGGGACTGCTCTATCTCCTATCTTCTTACATTCTCCTAGTAGCTACTTTTGCTGTTTTATACATCTTGCTGTGGCTGTATCAGCTATAACAATGTAATTCTTGTTCGTCCTCTGTGTGACTTTTTGCATATGCTTAGAACGAGGGTTGTTCTGTGGATTATATGCCAAAGACCAGTCACAAAATGTGATATTTGTGAGTCTCTGGAACCCCAGTGAGGAAACAGTTGATCATCTCCAAATGGCATGTATGGCTTTTGACACTGTTTTAATCCACCTGCATGGGCCAGAGTCTGTCTGTGCCCAGATCCATAAAGAGGCAGTGTTATTCCAAACGCAGATCATCTGTGCAAGGCATGATAAATGTCATTGTGTGTCCTTGCTCCCTGGTGCAGTTGTGTAGCCAGCACTTCAGTGGGACTGCAGGTTCCTGCTGCACATATTACAGCAGCTTGCACGTAACTCTGAGCCTGGTTCCAGGAGGTCCTGCCTTACAATATCCTGTTCCATTCACTAGTCAGCAACCTCCTTCCCTTTTATTGTTTCGGACAGTGGTTGTCCGCAGGGAGAGGGAATGGCAGAAAAGTGATAAAGCATATGTAAGCCCTTGCATTGTGTTTTTTTTCTTCACTGTCTTGCTGTTTTGAATAGTAGCTAATCATATTTGCAAAGCTTCTTGCTGTTACACAGGGTTGTTCCATTCCAGTGAAGGAGACCCTCTGCTTCTTGCTGGGTGTTCGGAAACAATGGACCAGTCCCAAAATGGTTTTGCTTTAGCAGTTGTTTCTGTTGGCTGGC
Source organism: Ardeotis arabs (assembly GCA_011801015.1). NCBI lineage: Eukaryota > Metazoa > Chordata > Aves > Otidiformes > Otididae > Ardeotis > Ardeotis arabs. Next base: position 5,051 of record JAAGAY010148411.1, read on the forward strand.
CTGTTCCTGATAACATCTCCTTCTGCTGTGTACAAAGAGTGCTTGAGCTAAGGGCTTTAATGTCTTGCATGGTCAAGATTTTGTTTTAAAGGGTGTAGTAGTTTATTTTTGGAAGGAACTGAGGAGCGGCCACATAGCATTGAACTCTCCTATCCTGTTTATCACCTCCAAGCCCAGCCCTTCTCCCAAAATGGGTTTTCAAGATGCGGCACTGTGCTTAACTACAAGATAAGATTTGGCAGTCAGTTTTCTGCTTTTGGCAGAGTATTATTTGGCACAGGATTATGAAAATGGAAATTGCTTGGGGATAAACTACTTAGGCTAATTCACACCTAGAATAATATCAGACGCTAGTGCATTCACTTTACAAGTGAATTTGTTCTCTTTTCCCCATGTATTGTCTTAAATCTGCTGGAGTGTGACTGCCATAGCCACCATGGAAAGGTTGATTAAGTTAAAGAAGGGCTAATCCACACCCTACCTGAACAAGAATTTTTCAAAAGTCAAATGCTTGAATTTTCTTGTCTTATGTATCTTATCCTGTCTACTGTTTTGCTTGTGCTCTTGGCAGAATCCTGCACAGACGTTTTTCTGCATTGCAGGCAATGTAAGAGAAGAAAGCAGAGGGGAAAATTACTACTTAAGAGAGCTGTCTAAGCTAAATGGATGGATACTAGCAACCCTCATTTGCAGAATCTGGGAGTTCTGAATAACCTAATTTAGCTGTCTGAGAAGTATAATTTTGCGAGCCTTCCAGTTGTGTGCTCCAGAAGCATGACTAGAATGCTGCACCAGGAACTCTGGTGTGCCTAAATACATCGCTTGTGTAGTTGAATGCTGATAAGCAAAGCTGCAGCAGCCCAGGTGCTTAGATCTGTTGACTGTAATGAGACTTGAACACTTGAGAAGGGGTTTTTCTTGAATCGGTATCTTGACTACTCCAGTACTTTCTAGGCAGTTGGATCAAAGTCAAGAAAACTCAAATTGAGCAAAGCTCTACAACCTGCCTCATTTAAGGGCAGATGTTGAATATTCATTTTGGAGTGATGGGTAGGAGATAAGGAGTACAAAAGACTGTAGTGTGTTCCCTGTTGCTGTAAATGCATCTTTAAAAACATTACCAAAATGCCCTGCCTATCACTTTGATTAACAGAAATAGGGCAAACTTTTTTGTTCTGAGTGTCATCCAGCATCATAAGGTAACAGAGCTTCTCTTTGTACAGGCATATCTACAAATACTTATCTACAGGGTTTGAAATGCATCTTCCGATTTTAGAAAAAAATTCATAAGAGTTTTGACCACATTCTGCTTCCCTTCTACAGAAGATCTTGGCATATGCATTTGGAATGGTAGTTGAGGACAGAGCGCTGTGCCAGCCACTGTAACAGTGAACAGATGTTATCTAGCGAGGTCTTGAATTAATTGGAAACACCAGCTCCCTGAAGGACTGGCGTCCTACAGGACTGTTTTCTCAAATGTAATTAAGTGCTGAATGCAGATGGAAATAGGGTCAGGTACGAGGTTAGGAGTGCAGAGAACACAGTAGTTTCTCAATTTTGTAGAAAACTGTCCTAAACTTGCCCCAGCAAAATTTGTCAGTTTGTACCTTGCTCTGAAAGATACGAATGGTTGCTGATCCATTATTCCAGAAGCTGGGAGCAGAGGAATTGTTGCTGTCCAGGCCTTGTTGATTTTCCCAGCTGCATTTCCTGTACCAGAAGCTAAGGAAAGAACAGCTGCAATTGTCTTATGCTACAAAAGGATTCCCTCTCACAGGAGAAATCCCCTGCTGAGTGGATTCACGAGGTTTTAAGCCTGCTTAGTGCAGAGTGTCAGACATACGGCAGCTGTAACAGCTACAGAATTGGATCTGTCAAAGATAGTGCTAGATATAGAACAGCTGATTTCTGAGAAGTGGTGCTGGAATACCTTTTCTGATGTTCCTCTCTCATGGATTTCAGTGCATAGTTCTTGCCTGTCCTGTTAGGGACTATGTATGTGGCTTGCAATTCTCTCTAGTTAGCACAGTTAATCTGTAACGACGAGGTTTCTAGGCCTTGTAAGTAGTACCATCTCCGACAGCAATGGTCTACTGTCCCCAGAAAGGATTTATCCTCCTGAGTACTGAATACTGTATGAAAATAAACCTCTTCCAGACACTGGTCATCTAACTGTAAACAGTCTCTTTGAATAACTTAATGTATTGCCTTTGCCTTCTCTAGATCCTGTGTGACCATCTTACTCCTAACAGTGACGTATATGAGTAGCTATCCACATGGACTACATAGGTATTTCATCTTAGTCTCTCCTTCTATCAATCCTAGTGATCTCTTCTTTATTAAAAATAAATAAGATTTGATTTGGTCTGTTTCACAAAGAATTAGAGAGATTAGTGGCAGAAACTAAATGCAGAAGCAGTTGCTGTTTCTTCAAGAGGTTGGTTTGGCTTGTTAGAAGTGAAAGGCCTGTAGCAGTACTCCTACATCCTTGGTCTTTGGGTATAGATCTTTGGGCTTAGAAATATTTAGCAGTGGCTTGATACTAGGTTAACAACAACAACTGTAATAAAAATAGAATATTTATGCATATTGGAAAATGTTTTAACAAGTCTACAGATTCTAGAAGACTGATCAGAGCAACTGAAATGGGTTGTGTTAAGTCTTGCAATTTTACTGTGTGTTTTGAACAACTAACACTTTAATGAGTGTTTAAATAGAGATCATGGGGATAAAAACTGACACCAAATTTCCATTCCTTTTAATAAAATAAAATACTGTGGCATCTCTCCCAGCCAATATTGCAGTAGTTCCTTTTTCTGCTGGAGGTTGTCTTGTTCCTTGAACAGTATTTACTTAAGCACGTAAAATTCTTTCACATTTCCTGATAATTTGCTTGGAAAGCAGTAGTAAGACCTAAGTGCAAGCCACATAATTATTATGGTAGTAAACTACAATATGATGCCCACACATTTTCTGGTATTTAATGCCTATAAGCTTTTGTTATGAAACATTTCATAATCTAGATCAACACATACTAGATCAGAGGTTTCCAGACAGACTTTTGCTGTGACAGCACACATAGCTACAGAAAGTGCACAGTGGATGAAGTCCTGATGACAGCACTAGTAGTTAGTTAAAACTGTTGGCCTTGTGTAATGTTTCTGGTGGCTTCATTTGAGAGATGCTGTGCCAGGCCTGGTCCAACTTGATGGTCTTTAGGGCAGTAATTTTCATCCCATCTTTTGTCCTGTGAACTCTGGAAGAGAAAACGAGCATGGGGCAAAGGGGCTTGCAAGCCAGTGACAACCGGGAAATACAGTACATGACGGTGTGAGGACTGCAGTGAATCACCTCTCCTGCTAGCTTATCTGTAAGATCTTTCATGACTGGGAGGGAGCAGATGGGATTACTACAAAAACACTGACTGCCCCATTACCCAAGCCAGACAGATGAAACAGAATGAGGCAATGTTTGGCTGACACTGCTGCAGAACCACATAGGCAAGCTCCCAGCACACCCATTTGAAAGAAAGGCAGGTATCGTTGCTGAAGGCTTTATTTGGGCTGTATCTGTGCTAGCAAAATAGAAAGCCATGTTTCTCTCTTAAAATAGCCCAACCAGGACTCCAGGTGTTCTTATCCACTATAGTAGCTAACGTTATTTTGGTATCAGTGCTGCTAAAGGCAACACAGGAAAAATTGCCCGTGGCTTGAACTCTTACCACTGTTGAGCAGATGCAGGGTCATCTTTGCTGGGGAAAGCCATTCTCCACAGCCTCCTGGGACGTGCTGCAATAGGAAGTGATTTGATTTCTGGAATTCCTCTAAGAGACTTGGCTGACGTGTCTTTGTCAATGCTAGCAGTCTCATAAAGCAGTGATTTATGACTTTGAAAGCCTCAGATGATTTCTAAGCTGAGATTGAATATGCTTATTGGCAAAATTATATAAACTGTAGTGGCAAAGTTCATGCCATCAATACTATGACTTTCATTGCTGCTGAAGTTGCTTATGTGTGGGCAGATTCCTAGAAGATCTACACACAGCACAGCTTGCAATGGGATAGAGCTGATTTACACCTCTTAAGTATTTGGTTCTTTTTGTCTGGAAGACACTGGGCTATGATGTTTCTGTCAGAGAGGAGGTCTCTGGCAGCTGCGTTGGCTGGAGCACTAGAAGGTAAGCAGTCAGCTAATAGGCCCTTGAGTAGCTGCAAGAAGCATACATTAAGAGTAAAACCCTGAATTTGCCAGACCAGTACTGTCCACTTAGATGCACTCTGACCTTCACTGTGCAGGCTCCCCTCCAGAACTGATGCTGCAGCATCAGCATTGCACCAGTGATGCATTCACTTGGGAGACAAGTTTCTTTCCTCAGCTGGTTCTGAAACAGATTGCTAGAGTTCATTCAAGTACTGCTGCTCTCATTAAGGTTGTGAAATTCACAGAAACTTGAAACAAATGCAAGTTTGCAAAGTACATTTTTTTTCCCCTCCAACCAGCAGTTGGAGAACAAGTTTTCTTGTTGGGTACTGTACTAAGGGTGGATCAGCACAAAGCACACAGATTGGTGCTTGATCTGCTCTTCATTGCAATTACTTTTAAAGGAAGTTTGTGCTTGTTGTGAGAAGCCATTTGTGAGATATGATAGCTAAAAACAATTACTCTTTCATCTGTACAGTCCAGTGTTTAGATGGTATTTGGAATATAAAAGCAAGTGCATAACAACACCTTGCTTCTGAAACAAGACTTTTAGATTTTTATCTTTCCCACTCCTATTTGAGAGTATTTGAGAGACTTAGAGTCTTTATGTAGCAATTATCTGAGTGAAAACAATGTGTGCATCTGGGAGATGAGGTCTGTCGTAATAGGTTACTGGATGAATTTGCCTTTGATATAAACTTTAAAATTAATTTTAAATGTGAGTAGATGAACATAGGTTAGCGCTGGAGCTTTCTAGTTTTTTCTCAGCACTTGCTGTAAATCAAGAGATGGTTTTGTGAGACATACACTCTGCTTTGTGATCAAATGGCATTCCTGGGGAAAATTCAATGTTCTTATGCTACAGCTTCGTGTGATGTGACCTGAAGGCTGTGACAAGGAGACCCTGCACTCTGGCACCACCAGCCAGGGCTTTTGATGCTGCCTTCAGTAAAAATGCTAACCGAAATTATTTCCTGAAGTACGTTTTAGCAGCCTCCTTGAAACAGAAGAATCTGTGAACTGAATACTGTTTGAAATCTAGCTCTATCCATAGAGAGGTGAAGGGAAGGGGGGAAAAAAAATGTGTCTACCCAAGCGCTACAAAGGAGGAATAAATCTTAACCAGTGCTATGCAGAGGCAGAAGCTGAGTCAGGGAAGGGCCTTTTCCATTTTCACCCAAAAGGCAGTGGCAGATCAGCTTCATTTCCCCATTCCATGTTAGCTGTGCTGAACCCATCCTTGGTCCATTTAGTTACATAATCAGGGAGACCAAAATGTTGTTGAGCTCCAACTAAGTAATTCTTCTTTCTCAGAGAAACTAAATAAATAAATGAGATAAAGTGTTGAAGATTACTCCACTGATGTTAGGGTTGAGGGAAAAAAAAAGGTCAACATTTGAATCAATCCTCACCCCTGATATATTTAAACTGAAATCCATATACCTTCTAAGCTGTTTTCAAAAATGCTGCGTATTGCAGTCACTCAGCACTTGTGAGGAAAAAAAGTACAGGCCTAGGAAAATTCAAATTGGGCACTTGCAATCAGTGCAAGTGCAATAAAACAATTTTTATTTTATTTGCTGCTATTCTCCCTAGTCTTAATGCTTTTCCTTACATAGTATAGCTCTGTTCTTAACTTCCATGCTACTGCATTCCTAATGTCATGTAAATAACGCTACAGGACATGTTTCTACCTCACCACATCTTATTTACTTGACAGTTATGTCACTGAGATACTTGATTTGTGCATTCAGAGCATTAGCTTTAAATAAACGTCTCATTTTAATACTTTGTGGAAAGCTGAGAGTGTTATAAAAAACCTCGCTCACCAACACTGATTTTTGGAAACTACAGCCATTGAATTATCCTGATACGCTGTTGTTGAAAAAGAGAGCCTACTATGTGTAATACTTTTTTCTTTTGCAAAATAAAACTATAATCACATTTTGTTAAGAGTTTACACTCTGTCTGCATATACTGACCTGCAGCTCGGACTAACCAGAGCCTGCATGTTTTGATGTTCATGATCAGAGGTCAGGAGATACTTGTTGCAGCTCTGCTACTCACTGACTGGCTTTGAACAAGTTTCACCTGTCTCTTTAACAGCTTCCTCATTTGTCAAAACAATGTGATTGTGTTTACAAGAAAACATTTGAATGTTGACATGCTGTAGAGACTCTAAGTTTCAAGGTGCAGAACTAAGCAGCCCTGCGTTTATATGGGATCTACAGCATTAGCGACTTCTGAAAGAGATCTGATAACAGAACATAAAGAAGGACATAAGAAGGACATGGACCAGCTGGAGAAGGTCTAGAGGAGGGCCACAAAGATGATAAGAGGGCTGGAGCACCTCTCCTATGAAGAAAGGCTGAGAGAGTTGGGGCTGTTCAGCCTGGAGAAGAGGAGGCTCCGGGGAGACCTGATAGCGGTCTTCCAGTACCTCAAGGGGGCCTACAAGAAAGATGGGGAGAGACTGTTCAGTAGGGCCTGTTGTGACAGGACTAGGGGTAATG